>JBAMAX010002887.1:0-43538 GCA_037043745.1 Chymomyza amoena
AGACAACCAAGACTACCTTGCCCTGGGAACGCCTCTAACCAGATGATGGATAAAACAGTCACTGAGATAACAAACCCGTTTTTAAAAGTATAACGTCAGTTATGTTAGTGTACCAGTATACCATTACCTTAAGTAATTACACTTAATTCGTATTTATACGCATTACAAGATGCCCACTCCTTACTGGAAAGTACATACCTACCCGTTCATATCTTCAAGATACACGCCCTACTGACTATTGACAACGCCTACGCAATTCTATCAGTACGACAACAATTCAGAACAGCTTGGAAAATAAATGAAAGACCATCCCAGACATCTTTAAGCGTTATAGTGGAAATATCGAACACGTAGTTAATCAATCCATTGGTGGTCCAATGGACAGAAGGACGCCACATCAACAGCTGCTGGAACGCCAAGAACGTGGGGTAGACATTTGAGGCGTAAGTCAAATAGCTCCAGTCACAAGTCTGGACATTCTTTACATACCCTTTAATAGTAGTAACTAAGCAGCAGAAGCTTAGCTATCAAGTATTTAGTATACCAGGAGCAGAACTATATCCTAAAAGTTACCAAGAAGTCCACTGGTTGGCTCTGGGATCTTTTATACATAAGACCTTCCAGATTAAAAAACTTAGCAAAACTTTCTCAATCCTACCATGACTTTTCTTATAAGGCATGGGTTAGGGTATCATGGCTTGGAATTATAAAAACTAAGGGGGCTCTGCTACTTGCATGCTTTGTACGCCAACCCTCGTCAAAAAATCCCGACTGTATTATACACTGTTGAGTTATATTGGTTGCTCAGTGAGATCTCCTGGAAAGCATTGGTTCCTAATTTGTATAGGAAGAAAAAGCATGTTAAAGAAGCGTGAGTATTCTTTTAGGTTAGGTTAGATTAATGCAGTTGGCTGTCTTGTAACAGACGCACTTAGGCACAAGGAGGACCTTTGTGATGCCTGTCAGGCGTATAGCTGACCAGGGATGCCTTTACCTGCCAGAGGAACCTGTACTTTCTTAATTTGTATAATGTTTATCCGATTTTCAACCTAGACGTATCCTTCCTCTTATCCATGCTTGGGACACTCAGTGAACCGAAGTGCATTACGTATGGAAATAATAAAAATATAATTATATATGAAATTCGTCTAGGAAGTGCCTTACTCAATGGAGTTTCTTTTCCCTATCACATTATTTGTGCTCAAAAAGTTTTAAGCAAAGAGAACCTCTTATAACCGCGTCAAAATTCGGTTAAAATTAAATTTTTGTTGCAAATATTTGCTACAAATATTTACTGCAAATATTTTATGAAAACGAGTATATATTATATAATTTTAGCGAAATCGAAAAAAGGAATAAAGAGTCTTGCTAGCTAGAGGGCGTCTTAAAGTCGTCGCATCTCGCCAGTATGTCAATCTCTCATTGAGATTGTTCTTGTACGCATATTGTGTAGTTGTAGTAAATGGAACGCGTGGGCTGCTGCTCTGCCACACAACTGTGCCACAATATCAACCAGTGTTGTGCAACATTTTGTGACTTTGCATGGCAATTAAAACGGTATTCATGTGCAACGCGAATGCTCTCGGATTGGTCTGGGGCAGTTTCATGCACCGATTTGCAAAGTAATTATGTTGTCATTAGTTTGAGGCCTCGTCGGTCGCTGCCGCGTGCTCCGTCGTCGTGTTCCAAGCTCCGTGCTCTGCATATCATTTCTATCATTTGAATGCAATCCAAGGTAATCCAATGCAATATGCAGAAAAAAAGCAGCAGGCAGTCGGCGTTTTGATGATCTCCGCGTTGGCAGCTCCAACGACCGACCGCATTTACATTGTCAGAGTTGCAGTTGCATGGACACTTGAGTTGCTTGAGTCATTTTTGCGGTTGCATGTGGTTGTGGCTGTGGCAAGTGGCAAGTAAGTACGTATCTGTGGCTTTGTTTATGCAATCCAATGTATTTAACTGGAAATTAAATTGCCACACACACTGCCCCCCGCATCACTCACTCCATATGGAGACACATGCAGCATTAATTGTTCAGCCAGCAGCGACAAGTTCCGTATTAACTAAACATAACTAGTGGTAAGTTGGGCTACCTGGGCTACCTGGACTACCTTGGTAGCAGCTGCACCTTCCCAAAATTTAAAAACACTTGAACCAAGTAAAATTTCAATTCAATGCTTAGCTTAACTACCGACTGATTGGCATTTGGCACTTTCGGCTGCTGTTCGGTGAAAATTTCACACTTTATCGGGTCACGCACGATATACTTGGCGCACCTTCTCTTACCAGTCCCGGTGCCGAAATCGAAGAACCCGTCACCAGCCTCAAGCGCCTGGGTCACACCCAAGACAGCGACAACTTCATTGATAGCCAGGCGAATGCAACGTATGAAAGTTGCTGGGGTGCTGAGCAGCAATTCGGGGTACACTGAGAGAAAAATCTGAGTAGTGCTCACTATAATTTCTTTGGTGTTTAGAACAATGACGTCACATGCTAATTGCATCACCTAAGAGACGTTAAAGCAATTGCCATCACTCTTAAATATTTTCTTATTCACTATTACTAATAAGAAAACCTAAAATCGTAATAAAATCGCATTTTCTGTTTCGGGCTTCGGTTCGCTAAATCCGAATTTTAAGCTGAGCTGTAGAAAGAAAATCCGGGCCGGGAGGAAAATGTACCCGCACCTCTATTATTGCTTGAATCGTTGTTTTCTGTAAGTACGAGGAACTTTTTCACTCGAAAAAGAGAGAGTAGAGTACCAGAAGAGTATTTGTTAGGCATTACAGCTGTCACTGGCCCCGGGGGGAACACCTCCATTTCCCCCTAGCACCACAGTGCTCTGACGTAAATAATAAAATTTTACTTACGCAGCAGGGTAGCTGAGTCCGAATCAAACTTATTAAAAATAAATGAATGTCAGCGTACATCCTTTTTACCTAGAAAGAAAACTCTGCACAGTGGGGCCAAATAATGAATAAAATAATAATATACTTGTAGTTTAGAAATTTTTAAAAGAACATAAGTTTTCTTTCAACTTTGAGTGGCTTTAACAACTAAATGGATTATCCGAATGAATTAAGCTAATTACACCAGTTACACAAAAAATTAACCTTCGTTAAAAAGTATTTTTTAGGGTAATTTTGGGTCGGGAAATATAAAAATAATAACCTTTTTTTTTGAGTACCGATTTTGGGCACTTTTGTCGTGTATGTCGCTACAAAATTATGTTCACGAGATATTAAAGAACAACTGAAAAACATGCCCAAAAATATGTTTTTCAAAAAAACAACCCTGAAATTTGTGAGGTAGTGTTTCTTTTTTCAAAGTCCTGGCAAATTCGCAATCTGTTGCATGTATTCAGTTAAAAATTTGATTTTTTTAGTCCAGTACACAGCAGCAGAAAACGCTTTGACTTCAGGCCTCATCTTTTGGTCTTCCAAAAAATACTAAATATATACCAAAATGTACTAGGTAATCCCAATAGTATATTAGTAACATTTCTAAAACAGTCTAAATAAGAAACTGATTTAGTTTTATAATTTTATACTACATATATCGAAGTTTTAATCAACCCGAGGAGAAAAAACTAAAAGCTCTGGGAATTCACATTCATTTAGTCTATTAATGATCCATTTTCCTAATAGACTAATTCGATTTACATAATAAATATTATTTAAGACATTTGAAAATGTTAAGGTTCATTTTAAGAATAATCGCACTTGATTGTAGATATCTTCCAGGAGAGTCAATCGAAATTTAAGAATTTGTTGAATTATATAAATATTTTGTCTTCTATGACAGTCTATAAAAGTTTGAGAGTTTGTTAAACTATTTTATTATGAAGTGCTTCGAAAAAGCATTTCGTATAAGTACTTACTCTTAATGAGAGAGATTGAGATTGAGAGTCTTTTTTCATTATTTAAGGAAAATATAAAATAAAAAGTTTTTAATATATAATAATATTTTAAGAAATATCGAACTAAAAGTTGATCGACACACATTTCTTAAAACTGTTCCCAAAGATCTTACACTAATCTTTAATTTTTTTTAAAGCTTTCATACCGCGAATAAATATTTTTTTTTTTAAATTATTCTTATGTTTATCAAAATCATATGATGCGAATTAAATAGAAGCTTATTTAGAGAATAATTTATTAGAATGAGAATTTGAAGTCAAGATTTTTGTAGAAATTGTTTTTCAATAATAAAACATATTTGCTTTGCATCTTTCTAACTGATTACAAATTTTTTTATTTAGTTTTTAAATTTTTTTTATTTCCATTAACAAATTAAAACTATAATTGAAATATAGCTTTCTTAGATTGAAATGCAAGATCTTTTAATGAAGTTCGAATATAAAAGATCCTACAGGTATACAATAGACTGTATTTTTGCATGATGGTACGAATTTCATACGCTACTGTGCAAAAAATTGGTTTAATTTTGTATGGTAGCTGTATAAAATGGTGAACCAATTTTGCTGAAACTTAACACAAATGTTTTGTTTAGGAAGAAGTGATTCAAATTTGGTCACGATATTTTAAAAAATAAAAATATTTTCCAACATGCTTTTAAAATTTCTTTTGTTTTTTTCAATAAGAAGTTACTCATTCACTCCAAATTCGTTCCCCAAATTGCAGTTTAAAGACTTTCTAGCTGATAAAAGTTTTCTTTAATTTTGTAATTTTTTAGATTAAAAATTTAAAAATATAATTCAAGTGTAACTACCCTAGATTTAAATCCAAGATCTACACACCTGTGTGAAATTTGATCGAGGTTGGTTCATTCTTTTATAAAGCTAGCATATAAAAATTGAGACTGCATTCTCATTTACAAAGAGAGCAAAAAACAGACCAGCACATTGCTTAACTTTTCTATTGTTGTATCTTGAAATCTGGTCCTAATATGTAAACGTACTAAGCCTAGTTTCAAAAGAATTTCAGTTTATATACAAATGATTTTACCAGGTCCAAACCTCGTGAGAAGGATAAGTCTTGAGACTGAAAGAGTCTTTTAAAAGTGTTTTCAAATAAATTGCATATTTTTTGCAGTACACTCAGTCAAAATACATAGCTATAAAAGTTTAGAATGCTTTAAAAAATTACCCTATGCCTTAGCTGATGATAACTTCAAAAACGTTTGTTATAAAATCAAACGATATGATGAATATAAAGCAATTGTAATGCCTTTAAACTATTTTTCGGAGTGGATACATTTCGGAACAGCTTTCAAATGCGTACCTATCAAAGCCAAATTGTCTTAAAAAAGTTACCCTATATGTATACCCCATATATCAGTCCTTGCTTGACATCTGGAACAGCAAACAAACAAATTTTTAAGCCAAATAGATTGATTTTTTAAACTTAGCACTAATGTTGGAATGGCAATCATTTCTCAAATGCTTACATTTTCTAACAAAAAAAAAAAAAAACACCCTATAGCTCAGCGCATGACACTTGAAAGAACAATAAACGTATTTTCAGAACTAAACTTAATTAAGTGATTTTTTTCAAACTCATGTCACAGTTCAGCTACTGACCCCACTATTTTTTGCAGTGCTCTGGCAAGAATAGAGGGGGGCGGGGTGGGGCTCTGCTTATCAGTGGCACGCGCGCAATTAATTTCAACGATTTTCATGAAGCTCCAACTGTAAAGCTCCGTCGTTCTGTCTTTCTGTCAGTTAGCACAACAAAGCATAAATCAAGAAATTTGCTTAACCCACGCGCTCCCCATAGCCATTACCAACGTCATCACCATCATCACCAGCACCGGCATCATCATTATCATGAAGCTCCAACTGTAAAGCTCCGTCGTTCTGTCTTTCTGTCAGTTAGCACAACAAAGCATAAATCAAGAAATTTGCTTAACCCACGCGCTACCCATAGCCATTACCAACGTCATCACCAGCACCGGCATCATCATCATCGTCATCATCGTCATCATCGTCATCATCAGTGAACAGGTGGCGCTCTCTGCGTGCGTCTTTTGCATATTAAAAACGCTGCGTGGACGCAATTGCAACTGCGAATGCGGACATGGAGCTGGACTTTGAGTATGGGATGTGGATGGGGATATGGATGTGGATGTGGGCCTGGGGATACAACCAAGACGCGTGCGCCGTTGGCTTTGGCATAATGCACAATGGGTGGTAAATTGAAGCTTTCAACTCTGCGCTGCGTTGCTCTTTCTACTATTTATTTTTTTATTGGATTTCTTTTATTTTTATTTTTTTGGGGAGATATCATTCCGTTGGCGGCGACAGCGTCGGCGGCTATTTTGACAGTGTGCGCTGCTTTAATTGGAGTCCTGTCATTAAGCACACGCAATGGGACAGCCAGTTAATAATTCTGCCATCTCTAGGAGACACATGGGCTGCAGTCGAAGCTGCTTTGGCAGCCTTAATAGGAACATCTTGTGATTTTTAGGATAGACGAGGAAGCTTGGTCTCTGTATCATACAAATCTGTCACTATTGTCTGGTTCTTTAGAGTATGAACGCTGAAGAGTAGAGAATGATGAAACATATCTACGGTACAAAGGAAGAATCGTACAAATTGTATTCTATTTCGTTTTTCAATGCTTCCAATCTTTTTCGATGAATTCTCATTTTTGCCTTCAATCGTACCAGAGCTCACCATTTTTCGATTATTTCATATCGTTTTAATGTTATTCTTATGTTATTTCACATTATACCATTATTTCATATAATCCATGATTTAATTTCAGAATGAAATTAATAGACAGAATTACTATTCTGGACCTTAAAATTGGCAATTAGAATTGGACATATTTTAAATACAGATTCAATCGTGAACCATTCAATTATTAAGAAGGAAGTTTTTTAGCAAAAAATTATAAAGATTTTGAATGGATTTTCAGTACTTTTGGTAAATTTTGACTGTGATGGAATTGTTCCGAAAAATAACGAAGAACATGTCAAAAAATTAATGACTTTACATAGACTTTGGTGTGCACAAAAGAACATCGTAATGCAATAATGAACTTCAAGAGTCCTAAAAATTAGGAGTGACCTTTTGGGTTACGTATTTCGAGAAACAACAACGATGAATTTATTCGGATTATTAAAAATTCGCTGGAATTGAAAATTGTAAAAGTTGTAGCTTTGTTTATCATAAGTTGGATGCTTTCCTTTAGTTCGTCTATTTAGTTGGATGATATAGACCAAGAAGAGACTTATCCGAGCTCTCAAGAATTAAGTAAACTTTGGTTATATTACCACAATCCGTTCATTTAAATATTTTATAGAAGCTGATCAGCTAGTCCATGCACAGTTCTAAAAAAATTCAAGTAAAGATAAATTGAAGTTGAAGAAGTTCGACGTGACGTTGAATAGTATTTAAAGAGAATTTATTCGGATTATCAAACATTCGCTAGAATTGAACATTACAATAGCTTGCAAAATAAATTATGAACCAGTTCCAATTTTGTTTATCATCCGTTAGATGCAATGCTCTAGTTCGTCAATTTAATTCCATGATTTAGACAAAAAAGAGACTTATCCGATCTATCAAGAATTATGGAAACTTTGGATATATTACCAAAACCAGTTCATTTAAATATTTTATTGGAGCTGTTCAGCTACTCCATGGACAGTTCTAAAAAATTTCAGAAAAAGATGAATTGGCTTTGAAGAAGTTCGATGAGACGTTGAACAGTATTTAGAGAGATATTTATGTTTTAGAGCACGAAAACGAAGATTGATTACTATAGTTTTCGGAGATCCCCGGAGTTTGCGCTTTAAAATTAAATGGCCTTTAAGCACTAAGTTTATCAGCTCAATAATCTTTCTTAATTACACCAGTTTCTTAAAAAAACCAACGTTTTTCATAAGCTAAAGTTCTGTGAAAGTTCATCCGAAACAAGAGAAAGACGTTAATAAATCTGATGTGCGTTAAATATCTTCAGGATTCTGCAGGTGTTACGCCCCAGCGCTAGCATGCAAAATGTCGTACAGTTTATTTTTTATTATCTTCATGAATTAATTTCAGCTAGCTGGTTCCTACCCCAAAATACCTTAATAGTTAATTTCCAGCCGTTGTAGCGCTTCAATAATCATATGATCCCAACCGCAGCTCTGGAAAGGGTTTAGTTCAGATGTTGGGTGAAAAGGGGGAGTAAAGAGCCGCCTCTATTCACGCGACGTTTGTGGCTCTTGTAGCTTGTAAATACAAGCGGCGACATCCGTTTAAGATTTGAATCTTTGGCTAGCTGATTAGCCCCACTTAGTGGAACGGTATTAGGCCACTTGACGAAATTAAAAGGATTTTGGTTGAGTGAGCCGAAACCATAACCAGCGAGGGGAGCAGGGAGAGAGGGAGCAGCGCGCGGCCGTGTGTAACGGCGACAGCTGCTAAGAAGTGCAAATAAACAAAATTCCTACCAAAATATAATCCGGAAACACGGACATAATGACAAACAGACAAACAAGAGCAGCACCAGACAGACAGGCTACAACAGGCCAAGCCAGACCAGGGCAGGCCAAACCAAACCAAACCAAGCCAGACCAGACCAGGGTGACAGCATGACGGGAGCATGTCGGTAGAGAGGACAGAAGTAGAACGAAAGACCAAGTGCCGCTACTTGCTTCTTGCCTTCTTCCTTTAGCATTACTTGCCGTTGGCTGTTTTGTTTTGTCTGCCAAAAGGAAAAGGATTATAAAATACGACAAAAACTTTACAGAACGTACCGAACGAACTCAACTGAATGGAACAGAACCCGAATCCAACTGCTAAACTGCTCAGAGCTCGAGTGCCTTGTGGCAATGTCATTTGGCGTGCATAGAAACCGTTAGCCCACCCAGGATGCGGGTGTTCGGTGCGCGGGGGCGGCACCGAGGCCGTGCCTCAAAATAATATTGCCAAAAAATGTTCGTACTTTAAATGACATTCCGCAGTAAATTTCCCGTTTATAGCTGACACACGGGAATAAATATCGCGTAATAAAAGCGTGCCCGAGTGTCTCTCGACGTCCTCGTCCTAGTAGTCCTTGTCGTTGTTGCCATTGCCTGTGGGCCCTATGCAGCACCAATACATAGAGGTTGCTTCAGAAGGGGGTTACGAAACAATAACAACAACATGAGTAATGTAAAGCATCGATATTAAATATATATATAATAAGTGTGTACGTTATTGGATATAAGATAACTAAGGATTTTAGGATAGTTATTTTGCAGTTCGTTAGAGGCTTAAAGGTAGGGGACTGCCCCTTTACTGAATTTAATTAAAAAATAACAGATAGTATGCCTCTTCTTTGTCCAAATCATCCAACTGAACTGACGACCAAGAGGATTGCAACCAACTGATGATAAAAAAGATAAACTGGTTCACTTCGAATTTCACTATTGCATCACGATGTTGTTCCGTGCATGTTCCAGCATAATCAAAATTTTCCATAATTGCAGAAATTTCATCAAAGATATTTATTATTTTTTGTGCTAAAAATATCATTGTTGGGCTCAGGTTGGTTCTGCGAAATCTGTCTTAATTGAAACGCCATTTGTAAAGTTTAGAATAGAAAAACCGTTCTGCCTATTAATTTTATTCTGAAATGAAATTATGGATTATATGAAATAATTTAAACAAGAACTATTACCATATAATGGCTATGCGATATAAATACACATATCCAGAAACTCAAATTCAAGAGGCGATGGTACAAAGTAATTCAGAATCGGGTAATCACGACTGAAGCATTCTCAACTGTTTAATATTGTGAAAATAAGGCAATGTGTCGAGGACAGTGGAAAGTCTGGAAAGTGTGCAGGAAGCGGAGCCCTCTATTTATTATTCATATGTTTATTGCATGCGTTGCGGCACTAAGCCCAATCTCTCTATTTCTTCAAGTATTTGAAGTACTTTTGTTCCTTCAGAAAGATGTACGAACTTTATACCTTTTTCATCCAATTCTTTGCGTATTTCAGAATATAGCCCTGAAATTTCATTACTGCTAGTTAAAATCTCTTTAAATGCTTGGTATATATTTTTAAGCCGTAGTTGAACTCACATTAGGTGTCAACCTCCATGGCATCGTCGCTGCCATCCTCGTTGAGTTTCACAGTAGCACCGTCCCACACTACTATTTTTCTGTCCCTCAGCACTCGTAGATTATTCGCGACATCTTTGGATATTTCTTCTTTGGCACGATCTGTGGTGGAGCTGACCATCTCTAGAAGCACGTCGAAGGGAGCAGGTTCTGCTAACATTTTCAATGTTTCTATTATTATCTCTTCCCACAACATGGCCGTAGTCGATGAACTCGAAGACATTTTGATTAATAAAATTTTGGAGTTAAGCAGAAAACCGAAAATTTTGGAACCTCGCAGCTGGATGTGTCTTTAAGGTTTTACTATTAAAAAACAATTTGGACGTTAAAAAAAAAAATGATATACGAAACTGCAAATATTTCGAAACACGTTTGAGATGAAGCCAAATAAAGAGTGTACTAGATACATAAGTTTATTTTGTTTCCAACTTTAATAAAATTCGGCAGCTAAGATCGCACAGTTTAGTATCGATATTTATCGATAACAATACTTTTTGGGTCAAAGAATCTATTTATGCTAATGCAGCAAAATAGACAGTAATGTCTGGCTAGTCTCTGAGCAATTTGGATGGTAGTACTAGGTCTTTAGATGGAGGAAACGTAATTCGAATATACAAAGTTTTAGTTGGATATTTCGAATAGAAGACCATACTTTTTTTTTCCTTAAAGGGTTCCTCACAGAGATGTGGGACACTGCGACCAAAAGGTCTTTTGAACCAACCCTTAAGTTAAAGCAAAAGACTTTCCGCATGAATTGCAGTAAGTCTTTTGTTGTTATTGACCTGAGTTGGAAGGGTATAATCCGTTTCTTTCCCATGTGACAGGATCTGTCCCATTACAGCGTCTGGCAACCACAGAGAATATGTCTGGTGGTTTCATCGTCTTTTAGACAGAGCCTGCACTCTGGAGAGTCCGATAGGCCAATTTTCGGTAGATGGTATCTAACAGTGTGGTGGCCAGATAAGTAAGCTACCAGGAGCTTTAGGTCCGCTCTGCCAAGACCTTTTGTCTTAATCGCATCCTTAGGTTTGACAAGCACTTTTACTTGACGAAGCCCCGGAAGGGAGAACCAGTATCTCCTATGTTTTCCGGTGGCCCATTTGTTTATCATGGTTTTGATTGTGGCCCAACCAATACCACACAGCGGCGCAGGAGATGTGGTCAGAGTGGAGCCACCCTGTCATGCTAGATCGTCGAGTGTCCAGGCACCCAACATAGCACGACTTTGTTCCGGGCGGACAGGGTTTGGAGGTAGTTAAGGCATTCTTTAACCATCCTGGAGGAGATGCTCCAGAATGACAATGCCCTAATGCAGCTTGGCTATCTGAAATTATTCATATGTTTGCGCCTTTAGTTCCCTTGAGAAAGATACTAAGGATGCAGATCTCTATTGCATGTATTTCCGCTTGCAAGACGCTGGGCCAGATGCCCATTGCGGTAGAGATTCTGGTGTTGTGTCAAACGAGTCCAACACCTACACCCTGCTTAGTTTTGGACCCATCCGTAAATCATTGTTGCTATCTGGGGTTTCCACAGGGGCTGCCATCAGCCCAAGTCTACCGACTTGGGAGAAGAGATCTAAATTAAGAACATACTTACGACTTCTTTGAATGAATCCGGACTTTGAGAAAGTAACCAAATTCTTCCCATGATAACGTGCGTTTAATATGATAACAGCAGTCGCAGAAACATAACCAATTCCAAATACAATATCTGTTATTCGCCAGTGCTTCCTGCATGGGAATTCGATATACACAATTCCCAAGCAGAAGCAGCAACAACAACAACAACAATGGATGAAAACTCTTGAGGAATGGGCAGAAGAGGTAAGATATCAGCGGCACTTCATCTTGATTGACATGCGCATTCAACGCGTTGACATAATGATGGACAGACTGGGATTGAAGGAACTGTGCGACTGCAACTACCACTTGGTTGTGCCACTAGCGCAGGCGCACCAAGCAGCACAGAAAAAGAGTCAATCATGCAAACAGTTGGATACACTGCAGTCACAATGTGATGCGTGGGGTACTGTGGTCGTGAAGGGTCAAGGTTTTATTGTTGATTAGGCGCACATAAGTCAGACTTTTAAGCTGATCTTATAGGCAACTGCTCGTTTACCATGACAAATTTTGACTGCAGATCCAGATATTCCTATTGGCATTTAGTACCCTTGACCCTATGGTTACAGTGTATCAAAAACCACAACAACAGCAACCACCCGAGTTGAAGATGCGTTTGCGGCGCTGCTTGATGTGATAACCCAAGACGTCCTCCAAGTGATGCTGCCTTCTGCCGGCGCTTGGTTGCAACATGCAAATCTTGCGCGCCTGTAAATTGATGTTGCCCCCAGCAAAAGTTGCAATTGCAGCTGGGTTGACCAGGGACCACGTACCAAGTGGCAGACACAGTAGCGATCTGGCAGCACTTTTCTTTTATACTACAATATATGCGTAATGAGTTGGGTTCTTCACAATTTAATGAAGCGCAGCTTCAGATTGCGCTGCGTCTGCGTCGGCGCTGATGGGGCCTTTAAGATTTCCAATACGAAATTTTTTAATATCAATTTTCATTGTTTGACGTTGCATCTCATCGCCTTGGATCGTCGTTGGAGTGAGTGTCTTGGCATTGTCGACGACGAGAACGACGACGATGTCGTCTGGTTCAATCGATCGATGTTCGTGCGCGGCTTTGTCACTCATGGCACGATCTTGGCCGATGTGTTATCTGACATAATAGACGCCAATTAAATATTTGATGATCAAGTTGCTAGCCGTCCACAGGCCTTCTACAGTTTAGATTTCAACTAGAATGTGGAAAAGCTGCAGCTATTAATCGATAGATTTTTAGGATGCTTCTCACTTGGCTTTCTCACTTTTTTCATATGACCTTCACTAGTTGGGATATCTAACATTTATAATTGAGTTCGTGAACGCTATAAAATAATGACATTTAGAGCATTTGGAGTGGGGATACGACTTGTCTGCGTCGATAAGCCAGAAACAATTGAACACCTTGATAATCAACATTCCAATAGTTATTGGCGGAATACGGCCGCAAATGCTGCGGAAAGTTCGTGGAAAAATTGAGTTCCATATTGAACCTTTTCTTTCCAATAAAGCCCATTTTCTTAATATTCATAATATATTTTTTTATTTTATTTATGATTTTAACACTAAAAAATCACGTTTTATAGTGAATGCCTTGCTTTAGTGGACACTTTTTAAACAAAAGAATCAAAATAATAACTCCATGGTTTATCGATTTTATGCGATATTTTTAATATCGACGGTAACGATACATTTCGATCTACTAGAGCTGTAGGTCCGATATTTTTAATATCGAAGACATCTGTGTCAATACAAATGTTTGACATCTGTCACTTTGTATCCGTCACAGCAATCTATTATTATTATAATATATCACAAAAAAAAAGTCTACAGTAGTTTATTATTCGTCAGCAAAATGTGGAAAAATAAGCAGTCTAAGACACCGGTCACCATCTTGAAGGAGTTGTGCGAACGCCAAAAACTGGGTCCCACTATATACCGTTTTTACACTGACAAAAATAAAGGGTTCACATGCATAATATCTCTAGACGGCCAAAAGGCACATGGATATGGTAAGCTGCTAACGCAAAACTGAAATCTCATCATAAACTTACGAACTTCTTTAGGCCGCACCAAAGAGGGTGCCAAAAATATGGCGTCTCTAAAGATGTGGGATAATATAAAAGATTCTGGTAATGACGAAATCGCTGCTGTTCCTGATAAAATGGATTGGTCTTACTAAAAATGAAGATTCTGAATTTGGATATCCTTGAGGAGCTGCTCGATTATTGCGTTTATATTGCGAAAGTATTCGCGTTTTAAAAAAAAAAAAGTTGTCAGCCCTGAGCGCTCTTGAGGACTAATAAATTGTTTTTGTTATTTTCTAATTCTTCTATTATTATATTGACAGACCTTCAGCAGCCAGAAAGTTGTATCATTCATTCGATTCAATATTTTTAATAATAGAACTCTATTCTTGTTGCGCGCCATGAAATGGAGGCTATAAGATGAAAAAATGTTTTAAAAAACTCGGGATACAACACTATTAAGCTTTACTTAATCTCTCATTAATCTCTTTCAACACCTGCAGCAATACACCGAACAGGTTCATCTGTTGTATTGCTGAGCAACTGTTATAAAATGTCAACTGGAGCTGGTTCGACCCAGTTTTTGGCGTCGAAATTCTAGAAGTTTTCATAGGGCTGGTATTTGTTTACATCATTAAAGCAAATGCAGGAACTTGAAGATCGCAACGTTATAAATAAGCTTAGACTGAAATATAGGTAAAATAAAGCGTGCTTTTTTTTAGATTTACCTAACCTTAAAGTACAATAAAACAATGAAATATATTTTTGATATCAATGAAACGGGCTTTATTGGATAGAAAATATTATGACATTGCTCGGGTGGAAAAAAATTTGCGTTAACTGAGAATAGAATCTGAGCTCCCAACCAACTTCTTGCTCCATAGGCGTTTCGAACTCTGGCTACTATAATACTATATTGCGATTATCTTCCATACCTGATTATATCGACATTAGTCGATAAACTTGATCTACCTGCTCGCAATTCGATCAAGGTTCTACTAGGTCTCTTTTCACAGTCAAAAAGACTCGAAATGTGCAGGAAGCGGAGCCCTCTCGTTACTATTTCAAGCTCTGTATTTCTTTGAGTCTTTAAGGCGTTTTTGTTTATACAGAGAAGGGTTTTTTAATAAGAGAATATCCATGAAATTCTTTATTCCTGTGAAAGTAAATTTGATGCCATTATGTATGGAACTCGATTTCTTTTGCATGGCCACCACGGGCACGCTTGCAGAAGTCCAGACGCTGAACCCCAATTTCGACGGTTTTCAAGCATAAATCGGCCGATACTGCTGCAATTTCAAGTTCGATATTCGTACGAAGTTCATCAATCGACGCTGGCTTGTTGGCATAGACCATAGACTTGACATAACCCCACAGGAAATAGTCTAACGGCGTCAAATCGCACGACCGATGTGGCCAATTGATTGAGCCATTTCGTGAGATAACACGTTCACCTAACTTGGTTTTCAATAAATCAATTGTGACATTCTCTGTGTGTGGCTTTTGGCGCCGTCCTGTTGAAACCACATATTGTCCAAGTCCCATCATCCAATTCGGGCCAAAAATATTCGGTTATCATTGAGCGGTAGCGATTCCCATTCACAGTAACGTGCCGGTTTTGATCATCACGGAAGAAGTACGGCCCAATGACGCCGCCGGCCCATAAACCGCACCAAACTGAAATATTTTCGGGATGCAATGGTGACTCATGGAGTAACATACGTGTGGATTGCTGCCTGACCAATAACACATATTTTGCTTATTGACGAAGCCATTCAGCCAGAAATGGGACTCATCGCTGAAGATGATTTTTCGATGAAATTCCGGATCATTTTCAAGTTGTTGCTCAGCCCAATTCACGAATATACGACGCATCTGGTGGTCAAGCGGCTTCAGTTCTTGCGTCAATTGGATATTGTAAGAATGTAGGCTAATATCTTTTCGCAAAATTCACCACAACGACGTCACAGAGATGCCCAACGCTTGAGAACGACGTGTGAGAGACTGATTTGGGTCTCCTCAATTGATGCGGGCACTTTTTTGTCTCACTGGCACGGGAACATTTTGTACAGTGCCTGTGGAATCAAATTTTCCACTAGACGCTCAATTGTTGATCTGGCAGGATATATATGACGACCATAAATTGGACGTATCGCTCTTAAAGTTGAGGCCACTGACTCCGAGTTTCGGTAGTAAATTTGAATAATTTCGACTAGTTGTTGGATCGTATATCTGATATATATCCATGATGAAATGGCAAATTTTCTTCTTCTTATGTGGCCATAACAACCCGATTACCGGATTACGGCCTGCCTTAAAAACATCTCTCCAGGCGCCTCTGCATTGCGCGCACCTTCTCCAGTTGGTCACACCGACCGAAGACAGGGCCCCTTCCACTTGGTCTTTCCAACGCAAACACGGTCGTCCTCTCCGCCGACGGCCGCTGACTACCGCATCGAACACACGTCGAGCTGGAGCATCCTCGTCCATCCTAACGACATGCCCGAGCCAGCGAAGCCGCTGAATGTTGATACGCTGAGCAACTTCTATGTCGTTGAAGAGCTCATACAGCTCCTGGTTGGTACGGATGCGGTATTCATCGCCAACTCGAATAGGACCAAAGATCTTGCGCAGTACTTTCTTCTCGAAAACACCCAAGGCAGCTGCATCAGTAAGCGATACGGTCAAGCTTCCGCGCCATAAAGAAGCACTGGAAGGATGAGTGCCTTGTAGAGTGTTAGTTTTGTCGCGCGAGAGAGGTCTCTACTACTCAATTGCCTATTGAGACCGAAATAGCACCTGTTGGCAAGAGTGATTCTGCGCTTGATCTCCAGGCTGACATCGTTGTCGGTGGTAACGGCGGTGCCAAGGTAGATGAATTCCTTGACAACATCAAAAGTATAGCTGTCGGCCGTAATCTGGGACCCAAGCCGCCGCACGTCCCTACTTGTCGACAGCATATACTTCGTTTTGCCCTCATTTACCGCCAGACCCATTTTCGCAGACTCCCGTTCGACAGCACTGATGTCGTCGGCATACGCAAGGAGCTGGACACTCTTGTAGAAGTCGTTTTTGATTATACAGACAGACGTGACTATACCGATGCGACTATTTATGCTATTCAGCATCATATAGTAAATATTCCTATATATTATGGGGACTACTCAGCGCCTATAACAAATACAACTATTCATTGATTTTTACCTTCTTGACAGAGTAAACGTATTCGTGAATAGCACCAATTGATTGGTTTTATTAAAAAAATAAAGTCGCGTCTTCTAGGCTTCTTATATCGCTTTCTTTTTATTTGATGATTATATCATATCACAGATAGTATAAATAAGAATTTATTAACGTGTGATTAACGTTAATTATTATCAATTACTTGGAAATTTAGAAGCATTTGTGCTTTGATCCGACACCTTAACTAAAACAACAAACATTCAGGCGTCTTCAAAATCTATAAGATATATTTTTTTTATGTGCACAAGTCAATCTTCTGGTTGAGGCTCTAAAAAGAAAAACTCTTTAATAACTCGGTCTAAATTTTTAGTCCTTATATATATAAACTCACCCTCAACCACAGCTACATTCTCATTTAGTTTATAGCGTCCATTTTCTTCCATTACAATCTTATTCTGCTGCAGTAACTCCTCTAGACCTATTTCAACTTCTTCAGCAATGGCTTCCATGGGCAGCTCCGTGATGTAGCTAATCATCTCAAGTAAAACAATTCGTGGAGCAGCTACGGGTAGCAATTGCAAGCAATCTATAATAAGCTCCTGGTATTCCTCGTTTGAGGCGTCATCGAATACATTGTCAGACCCGGAAGAATTGGCGGAGTTGCAAGACTTGGACATTTTTTTTTTTGTTTTGTTTTAAAAAGACCTGGCTGTCGTCTTTGCGTATAAAATTGTTAAAAGTTTAGTTCGAAACGATATGGTTGGAGCCTCGTAAAATACTTGGAACTATTTGAATAAAATTTTGATAGTAGCTGAATTTTGAGTAATAAAAACCAAATAATTTTCGACAATTATGAGTTGAAAGCAAATGTAAAATAAACTAAATAAGTTTGATTTTAAACATTTGCTATAACTTGACAATTAAGGCAAGGATAAGTTGATTTTTTTTTTGGGGTAAAGCTAAAAAACGTCTTTGAAAATTAAACTAAAGCAATCTCTGTATAGGTTCCTCAAAAGGTGCAAAAAAAAAAGTTTCGACAGGTTTCACTTTTGGGCTCGCAAAGTACCCAGTCCAAAAACGGTAAAAAAATAATAACTGCATTGTTGCCGCCTGTTACAGTAAGTTATGAGGACACAATAAAATGTAGGGAGCACTTTGAAGGCTGCTGCGGCTGCGGCGTCTGGCGTCAAGTTGTTGCGGCAGCGTAGGAGGCAGGGGCGGACTGAGAGGTAGCCGGCAGACGCCTTTATGTCTCGTACAGTGAAGACTCACACACACACATATTTATGCATGCTGCAAGGAAAGTCAAGTAAAGTTCTTGGGCAAGACCGCAGCTAACTGGTTTGAGCCACTTTTTTGTATCTTACAGATACTTTGCTACTGTGCGTCCAGCTGTTTGTGTGTGTCAGTATGTATCTGTGTGTGTGTGTTGAACGTGCGAATGTTCCATGTTATTTATTGTAAAATTATTTCCGCTGGCAGTTACTTTTTGTTGTTGGTGTTGTTTGACATGGATACATATTTCATAAAGCTAAGTAAATACATTTCAGATAGTACTCGAAAGCAAAAGAATAAGATTTGCAGGGGTGTGGATGTAGGGTCTAGGGGAAAATGTCAACATTATTATGTTTATTTAGCTATATTAAAAAATAAATAAATAATTCCCTGTTAGACCCCTTGGAGGAGGGGCATAGGGGGTATCTATTAATAACTGTTCGAACAGAACAGGGACCTGCAGTTTATAGCCGAATCCGAATGGCGGTGTCTTTAATTAATAGAGACTTTCATGGCAAATACCTTTTTGAGCTAGCGATGCCAGTGTTAGGCAAATGCACCAGTGGTACTGCGAAAAATAGAACCACCGACCTTCGGTTTTAGGACGAGTACGCTACCACTTAATATTAGAATTTACACCAAATCAACTGTTTCTATAAGTATTGAATGACGTAAAGTCTTTATTTTATATGCTTATCAATACTGATTACCATACTGTAGGTTCGAAGATGCTGAGGGCACAGGAGCAGTCATCTTCTCTGAGGTGTTTTCGACGAAGCTTTCATTCCGCTCCCCCGACTGGTGTAGCGTTTTCCAAACGGAGATATACGTTATCTGGCAAGCGGCTAGACTAATTGACACCTTGGACGGAATTCAAGGAACATTGTCATTAAAGCTCTGTCATCGCATACTATAAAGAGTAATATGATCCGTAACACGACGCTAGCGCTCAAACGTATCCATTACCACTCAATAACTCTCTGCTGGGATCCGGGTAGCTCAGGTGTCCCTGGTAACGAGGCAGCGGACGAGTGCGCCAGGAACGGCTCAGCGGTGGCAGCTAACTTTGAGGTTACAGACATAAAAATACCATTACAGGATGTTGTATCGCTAATCAGCGAGACGGATAGAGCTCTGGCGCAGGGGAACATGGTTTCCGGGTGCCGCATCTCTCGAGCACACTCTTAGATATGATCCAAAACGAACATCTCAATTCATGCGCTTCCATAAAAACAGGACTATGATGGTGGTAGGCGTCGTACCAGAGACTGCACCATAGACAATATGGCTCAGAGATTGCACGTTCCCCATTACGATTTCTGCCGCAGCTCCGGAGATGAGGTATAAACAGAAAGCATACAACACCTGCTTTGCGACTGCCCGGCGCTTCTTAGAAGACGAACCCAGTTTCTGGGTAAACCATTCATTGAGAATCTGCGTAGTCTAGCCTATGTGTCCATAGCGGATCTGGCTGCTTTTGTCGACTACTCAAAATGGTTCTGCAACATGAGAGTCTTAGGCGATTAGGGATGTCCTACAGTTTTTGAACCTCCTCTACAATTCCCCTCTTTCTGCAATTCCTTTCCTTCCTTTCTTTTAATTAGGCAACCCAATGAACCTCAAGGTCTCTGAGTGAACTCAGTCTCTGAGCTGCTTACATAACCTTACCTAACCTAACCTATACGCTTACCAATTTTTTTTTCAAGATTTCAATTCTTACACTGAGAAAAAAAATTTTGCGCGTTTTGGGCGTAGAACCAGAGAGAGCGACTTTTTAATAATTCCCAGCAAAGCAATTATTGGTAAAGAAAACTTCGTAATTTGTAAATTTTCAAAATAATTCCGAGTCAAAGGTTTTATGTAATTTTTTCACCGCCCCTTAAGACTTTTATACTACCATACATTTTTATTTTCATTTAATATCACAGTAGAAAAGATAATTAATTATTCCTTAACTCTGTAATGTAAGAAAATTAAACGTCACATAAATTCTTAATGCACAAGAAATACGCGTACAGCTCAATAAAATCCTAGATTTCCTTAAAAGCGAGAGACACAAAATCTTTTCAGCTGGTGCGCATTGTTTTCTAAAAGATTAAGTTTTCTAAATTATGTCAATATTCAGTCCATTCCTTCGAAATACAGCACGAAGTACTCTTGTCGATAAACCAAAGATAATTGAACAATAAAGCCCGTTTCATTGATATTAAAAAAAAAACTGTTTATATTACTTAGCATATTAAAAAATATATTTCAGTCTAAGAATATTTATAATGTCGCGCTCAAGTTCCTGAATTTGTTTTAATGATGTTAACAAATACCAGCCTTATGAAAACTTCATGAATTTTTGTATATTTTGAAAGAACCAGCTCCAGTTCATATTTTACTTAAGATGCTTAGCAATACCACCGATAGACCTGCGGAATTTATTGTTGCAGGTGTTGCAAAAGATTTGAATGAGTTGATTGGATAAAATTGAATAGTGTTGGATAACAGCCTTGTAATGCATATATGGCCTAAAAATGCTTGTGTCACGAGTATTAAAAACCATTGCACATATTTAAGAGCCTCTATTTCAAAAGCCCAGGAACAAGAATAGAGTTCTGTTCTTAAAAATATTGAGTCCAATAATGATGCAACTTTTTGGCTGCTGAAGATCTGTCAATATAATAATGGAACAATTAGAAAGCTTAACAATAAAAGCAATTGATAACTTACCATTTGTTTAGAAATATGTCCAAATACTGCTTCGTTGTTGCTAAAGGCAATCGAAAACGATCCAAGAAACTTGCGATATTTTGTGAGTAAAAATATTGAATCCTTGGAGGGTATAACTTTGTAGTTGCTGAAGATCTGTCAAGATAAAAATGGGAGAATTAGAAAGTTTAGCTAAAAAAGCATTTTATTACTTACCATTACTTTACAAATATGTCCTAATACAGCGTTGCTGCTGCTGATGGCAATGGTCGAAAATCCCGAAAATTATCCAAGAAATTTATGATATTAAGCTACAAAATAATTTTTATATGTGAAACTTTTTTTGAAATTTTGATGAATGTGAAAAATTCCAAATACTTTTATTTACGTTTAAGTTGAAGGCAAAGAAAAAATGAACTAGATTAGATTTTCTTTTTTTGTATACCCTCGATAAACAGCAGTGTTGTACAACACGTAAATCGCAAATCGGATACTCTGAGGGATGCACGCCAGGAGGCTGCCAAAAGAGTATTTGTCATTGTTGCAAGCGATTTCGATAATATGCATTTTACAAAAAAAAAAGTTGGCAACCCTGGGTGCGCTTGAGGACTTGAATGAACAGTATCCCGGCATGTTCGAAACATATGATTGTGTAAATAGTACTGATGCTACTGATGATCACAAAAAAGAGGGATGCTCAATTTTGCAACTCACTGCGTCAAGTAGTTCCTGAGTTAGAACACTCCGTAACATAAAAAACCTCTTATAACTTTGCTCTGGTACAGCTCGATCTATCTAAAATAGATAGAAAGTTGAATAGTTTAAATCGATTGCATATAAGGTGCAGCAAATAGATACCAAATTAAATAAATAAGAAAAGCTGTTTGCAAATAGCATGAAATACTTTTTGAGTTCGAAGATCTTGAAAAAGGTAACAAATCATTGCGAAAAAAAATTATAAAGCCTGAGAGCGAATAATTTGGAGAGCAAAAAGATACAATAAACTATATATTATGATCATATGCTACAACACTGTATTTTATTCAAATTCAGCAAATTAAACATTGCTTTAAACACAAAGTAATTTAATTGAGCTTTTCGCGAAAATAAGTTATTATTTGATTGTAAATCCCATGCTCAAAATCCATAATAACCAAATCATAGCTACAGTCTTCTACTTCCATCATAAGTATTTTCTCCTCAGAAGTTGACTCCATTTCAGAGAAAATTGGAGTCAATTTAAGCGCAGCTAGGACGGCCAGCGCCTTCTCTTTCTCTGATGTATACCCCTCACTGTTTAGTACATTAAAGGCGGCCTCTTTCAAAACTGGATCGTAGTTCTTAAAAAAATTATGACGATCGCAAAGTTTTAGACCCTCCTTTTTACGATTATCAGTTGCATCAGTACTATTTACACAATCATCTGTTTCGAACTTGTCAGGAGGCTGTTCATCCAAGTCCTCAAGAGCATTCTGGGCTGGCAACTTTTTTTTTGTAACACGCAAATTATCAATGTCACTTGCAACAATGGCAAAGACTTTTTTGGCAGCCTCCTGGCGTGCATCCCTCTTATTATCCGATTTGGCCTTAATTGTAATCGATGCTAACTTGCAGCAGGCTATAAATTCGGGTGCATCGGTTGGGCCAGCTTGTTCAAAGATTTCTATATAAGGCTGTGGCATGTCACGTTCTACACAGTAATTGCGCAGCTCCTTAAGCATATCCAAGTTCAGACTCTCCATTTTTTGTATAAGCTCCTCGACAATGCTATCTATTTTTCCATTTCCAGAATCGTTTATTTTTTCCAACATTTGTAGAGACGCCATGTTTTTGGAAGCCTGTTTGGTGCGGCCTAAAAAAGTGCGAAAGTTTATGAAGAGATTTTGGTTTTAAGTTAGCAGCTTACCATGTCCTTGTGCTTTTTGGCCATCGAGAGTTATACAGCAAGTGAACCCTTCATTTTTGTCGACGAAAAATTGGTATATAATTGGACCCAATTTTTGGCGTTCGCAAAACTCCTTTAAGATGGTGACTGGTGTCTTAGGCTGCTTATTATTCGGAAGCATATTTCACACTTTGCTGACAAATAATAAACTATTGTACTTGTTTGTGAAATACTAATAATATATTTCTATGACGGATACAAAGTGACAGATGTCAAGTATTTGTATCGACACAGAAGTGTTCGATATAAAAAAAATATCGCATCGATATTGCACAGCTCTAGTACGCTGAAATGCTATTTTTTTCAATTTGGAGGTTTACTGATAGAGGAACGATTACATATCGTTATCGCTTAATAAGTAACGACCTTCAAATGTTCGATTTTAAAAGTATCGCATACAATCGGATAACCATGGAAATATTATTTTTATTCATTTGTTCAAAACATTTTAACAAAAGCAAGGCATACGCCATACAAAGTGTGGTACGCTGTTAAATGGGTTGTCAGATAAAGCAGGGTTGCCAACTCAAAGTCGTGAAACTTTAAAAAAAACATACTGTCTTGGGCTAAAGGTCGGTTGATTAGAACATATATTGTAAAAGAACTAATTTCTTTAGCCCTATTAATACAATTTTTATTATTCGACAATGACTTAAATCAGGAAGTGGCCGGAGACAAGGGCCTCGCTTAACAAGTAGTTGATTCACAATTCTGAATTTTTCAAGACAGCTGGAAGTGAAAGATGACTCAAGATGTGTGTGAGAGGTGATAGACAAGCAAAGGAACATGCAAAGCCCAATTGGATTTACAACAATGTAAGCCTAAGGGGCAAAAGAAAACGCCTTTCTGTTAAGGATATTCTATACTAAATTATTTTACTTTCTACTTTTTCACCTTCTCTCCTGGTGGAGCCTTGGGCCTCCATACGCTCTTTAATCATTTTCATCACACCCCCGCCTTACAATTTTTCTTATGAAATTTTTTAATTAGGAGAAAAAGTTTGGTCGCTTTATTGTGCTCACAAGTATATGGACTATCCAGGATGCACATTTACTTGTACATGGTTCAATGGATAGTCTAGGATGTACAAAGTCATTGCTGTGCTGTGGTGTAGTACGACCGATTGACGTAAGGACTATCGAACTGGCTGATTGACTGACCCAGCGATACGATGCCAAAGCCGTGCCAAAGCCAAAGCCGTATCCTGTTTAATTACAATTTTCCCGTGGTCGCGTAGCGTTAAACCGACTGAGCTTCCTGTGGCCCCTGCCACAACTTGGCCAATGGCATACTCTGCTTTTTCCAATTCAATTATTATGCCGCATACACGGTTAGGGAATATTGATGGGCATCGCATCGAGGGAGGGAGGAAGGTAGCATAGTTTGGTTAGTCAAAGCGTTAAAGAAAATGCTAAAATGGGAAAATATGCAGCGGGCAGCTCTGTCGTCGGAGAGCATTTTTTTTTTCGTGTTTAGGTAGGGATTGGTACAGTACAGTACACATATGAAGCATATTGGAAATATTCGCCAACTCGCTTGCACTAGATTGGTGGTGATGGGGTGGGTTAAGGTGTGGGTAGCGATGTTGCTTTTTTTAAGCCCTGTTGTCGTTGTCGACGTCGTCGTTGCTGTTGTTGTTGTTGTTGTTGCGACTGCTGCTGATTGAGACTTCAGTTTGCAATCTATAGCAAATTGATGAACAACACCCACTCATGCAACACTCACACTGCTGCAGCCACAGAGTGAGATAGATGCTGCAGTAATTAACGTGTAGCACGCGCCAAATGGCCAGCACATAAGCAAGGACCCACACCCGTACTGGCTGCAAATCCCCTCCTGCTTTGTTGTTACGTTGTTCCTTATATGTGTACGCGTCGCGATGCGCGGCCGCATGCAAATCGAAACGCGCAGCACATGGGCGTCATCCTGCATGGGTGCGTCTCCGTGTGTGTGTCTCTATGTGCTGGTCAGTGTGTGTCCAAGTGGCGGCAGCTACACAACCCACTCCATGCTCCAGGCTTGTTGTTGTGCTGCGTTTTTTGCCACTGCATTCGCTTTGCGATTGGTTAGCGCTGTGGCTTTGGCCATCGATGAGCTGCCCAGCCGTTTGGCTTGCCACTTTTTGGGGCACATGGTCATTGGTGGTCGGTCGGTCGACGCGACTATGTTGCAAAGGTTTTCATCAATGCAGCGCATTTTTATTCGCAAACGTAATTGCTGTGCCACATGCGTCGTCGTCGTCGGCATCGGCATCGTCATCGTCGTCATCATCCATCATGCCACATTGCAGGGGTGCGCCATAAGGCACGCATTGCATTTTGCCACCCCATTTTGACTGCATTATGCTGCTGCTGCACTGAGCTTTGATAGGCTCGATGGGTGAAGTGCAAGCAACCCTTTTGCAACTCATCCAATGAATGCACTCTGGAGTCGCAACTCATTTAAAATATCGATTTAAGCTGGGTCAGCTAGCAATTAAAGAGCATTGGACCGCCATTGATATTCCAATGATGTACCAAACACAAAGCCAGACAACTGCGGGCAGGGGTAGAGTCTGTCAGACATCAGTCAGTCAGGCAGACGAGTGCTTAGACCAGACCAGACCAACCAAAAAAAAATAGTATAACCAAGCAAAGGAATTTCATTTTGATAAAGGTAGAAAAATTCATTTTGGCACAACGAAAAATATTGACGATACATCAGAGACCAACAACAGAGTAAGAGAGCCGCCAACTGTAGTGTGGGCCACAAAGAGTCCGCTCCAGTTGGTAGGAGCAGGATCTAAAGCGCAGACGGCGCAATAGCAAAAAAAATCAGCATACAAACATATAGACTATATATATATATGCAGAGCATGCTATATATTTTTATGGACAGGCGACACTCTGGCTGCGGCAAAATGGCCAAGTCAGCCGGCAGCGCACAAAAAAAATTGGAAGCCATAAACCCCTAACTCCGCTCGGTACTAGCAGAGCTGCTCTGGCCAGCAGTCAGCGAACAAAGAGACTTTTTTACGTTAACAAAATTTTTAAGTTTTGAATTTGCCGGAGTGCTTGAAATATAGTAAAAGCAAATAGAATGCGCACATGGAGCAGCGGGCAGCAATATATAGAAAAGGCCAATACTCCGTCTACTGCTCCTGCTCCTGCTCCCAGCTACGGCTCACCCAACTACTCCTGCCTTAACCGCGTGTGCGCATTTTTTGTTTTTGCTTGCTTTCTTTTCAACATTGATTGTGGGATCTCTCGATGCAGTGTATCCAGCGTGGGGGCGTGTGTGTACATACCTATATACATAGGTACAGGTACATATATTCGTGAATGTCAGACGACATCACGCTTCAGTGGACACGCTGACTAAGGTACTGAGCCACTGAGGCATATAGCTATATCGTTGTTTGTGCTCCAAAGCTAGAGAGGCGCAGCCAATCGACCCCCACCCAAATGGCTACGTGTTTGTGTGCCAAAGCGAGCACCTGTACCGCAAAATATTGGCGCAAACATTAACTTGACTATGGAGCGGCCTGTGGCCAGGACATGGTCAGCGGACAGCCGTTTGCTTGAGTTTGAATTATTTGAAACAATATCCTTTAAAAAAATAGCAATACAATTCCAGACGTTGACAAAAAATAAAACAAAAATAAAAACCGTCCAGCTCAGCTCAGCTGCTGTCCCGTCTCATCTGCAAACACAGTTTAGTTGTGCGCTCGTCCAGACAGGTGTTTCTCATATGCCTGAGCTGTTTAACATGTAGCCGTCTGGCAGTTTCACATCCTTATCACCAAAAAATGGCCTAGCCAGCCCAGCCACGTGTGCACTGCCTGGTCATGTTTTCGGGTAATCGTCCAGCCGACCGGCTCTATACTACAATATACAACAAACAAAAGCCATAACAACAAAGGCGCTGGCTCCCAAGTCATGTCAATGACCCAACTGAGCTCAGCCAGCCAGACTTTAAGAGCGTACCCATCAATGTCATAATCATTATCCACATCAGCATCATCATCCTGGGCATCATTGTCATTCTTGTCAACCGCATTGATTGTGATAACCGACCAAAAGCTACTTTACTTAAATGTTAGTAGAACTTTGCCTATATCCGGTGCTAAATATTTGCAACCATCTTATGGCCCAGTTTGAGGATATTAGCTTTAGCTATTTAGGGTCACTCTAAGAGCTGATGTTGCTACTAATAGCCCGTTTCTCATAGCTATCAAATCGAATGTTTATCGGTTAGATAAGCTTACTTTTTAAGCAGGCCTGGTAAGAGAGTTGGGAAAAGGGAGGTTTTGCCCCCGGACCCGGTGTAATTACTGTCGTACTGTCGCAATAGAAATGTTGCTGTAGGTTGATATCGTTGGAGATAATTGGAAAACTGAGAAGATTTATTGATTTCGCGAAGACAATACAGATGTTTCGAGAGAACTCTCTCTATTCGTGCTCTTCAGCATATTCTCTACAAACTTCTAGGTTTTCTATAGATCACAAAAAACTATAAGTCCTACTGATTCTACGTCTCCAATCCCTTAGGGCTGTACCTAATTTTCTAATATTTTGACAACTTATTCAATAATCGAGCTATTTTCGTAATTCAGAGTGCCTCGATATTTTTTCTTGTAGGATTTATCAGGTTTGTTGCCATAATCAACACGTCTTCCATCTATTGGATAAAAGTACTATGCTGATTTGCGATCCGAATTTTATTGTAGCTTTTTATCTAAAACTAAAACCTTCTTATAAACAACTTATCTAGTTTTTCCTTTACCCCCTGGACATCCCGGAATGTAGGTAAGAAATCAGCTTGTGATTTCTCTCTGCTAGAACTCCGCCGTTCCTAGACTCCTTGAATCTGAAGCCTAGTCTGTTGGCTTAGCTGGCAGCCCTAGTACCATTCTATTTAATTTCGGCCAATCACACACTTATCTGATTCCAATCTGATTACTGAAGCTGATTTCAGCCCTAAGTTCTTTTTCTACAAAGATGATAATAGATTAGATATAAATATATATATCCTATAGAAACGATTTCTTTTATTTCTATCTTTCATCAAACCTAAAAAAATTATTATAGGGTGCCCCAAAGAGAGGGCTCTTTTTTTTCTTTATAGATTACAGCTCTTAAAGCAGACTCTCAACGAACTTAACACTTCCAAGGAAACCCATGGGTGGAGAGTGGTGAGTGGAGGTAAAAGAGACTATCAAAAAGCTCTCATAAATCCAAGACGGGATATCTCACTTTGTAATCAGGTGTTCCATAGACTCTTCCTCATCATCGCAGAATCTGCATGTATTTGAATCGGATATACCTATCCTATGTACCTAGGTCCTTATTGCAGGCGAAGTGACCTGTTAGTGCTGCAGAGAGTGTCTTGAGACTTATCCTTTTAAGAGTTCATGAATTTTTTGGTGTAATTTAGGCCTTTAATGTCGTTCCAATGTTCTGAGATTTTTCTGTGTCAATTTTTTGGTCTCTTGTCTTATATTACTTTTTGTTCAAAAGATGGGATTTGCGAGGAGTGGCCAGAATCGTGCCGACCAACAAGACTCAACTCCACATTATCGAAACTGCCAAAAACTACCGGATCATTCATCTGGGTTCAGAGAAGGCCCTGACGCAGGCTCACCCAGCAGGTATTTGACGAAAAGAAATACTGATGCCAAACAAGCGTATAACAGAGTCTCTGAGCTCCATTTTTCAATCTTCTCAAAACCAGCCAGCCCAGGTTAGGAAAATGAGAGCTGAAATAACCCAGCAAGCCGTCGATACAAATATATATAGTTAAAAATGGCGTACGTAAAGTCGGGCGCGGACGACTTTAGGATACCCTGTACCACTAGCTTGCAATAAAATCGGGTTCCTTTACAAAAAACCAAAAGCAGAAGAATTTTTAATTTAATTAAAAAATTTTTTTTGACCGATCGTTCCTATGGGAGCTATATGATATAGTCAACCGTTTTCAATAAAATTTGACACAGTGCTTAAATACCTGAAAAAAACTGAATGCCGAAATATCTTTACAAACAAACGAAACACATCGAATTTTGTATAAAAAACGTTTTTTGGACCGATTGGTCCTATGGAGCTATATGATATAGTCAACCGATTTGGATTTAATTTAGTACAGTGCTTAGGAACTATAAAATACTCACGAATGTCAAATTTGTTCCCAATATCTTAACAAACAAACGAAACACAACAAATTTTGTTAAAAAATCGACTTTTTGGTAGATCGGACCTATGGGAGCTATATGATATAGTCCACCGATTTTGATAAAATTTGGTACAGTACTTGGGAACTATAAAAAACTTTCGAATACCAAATTTGGTTACGATATCTTCATAAACAAACGAATTATTTATCTAAAACTTTTTTTTTATCGAGGTCATCTCAAACACCCACATGGGAGCTATATAATTTATCCCCGATATCGAAAAAATTAAATAAACTTGTCTCCTATGGAATAATATGGGATCTAATGTGAAAGTTTGGTAACTCTAGCTCTTACCATCTCTGAGATCTAGGCGTTCAAACGGACGGACGGTCGGACGGACAGGCGGACGGACAGACGGACATGGGTATATCGACTTCTCTATTCACCCTGATCATATTTTAGGTAACTTTGGGGTGTCTCCGACGTCTCCTTCTATATGTTACATACATTTTCGGCTTGCACAAATTTAATATACCCTTGGTACCATACGGTACAGGGTATAAAAATTGCGTTCTCAAAGTACGCAAAATTTTCAGCTGTGGAAGAGTGCTAATGTATCTATTGACTATTCAAAGAGTGATTTATTAGTTTAAGTAAACTAAATGATTTATTTTGGAGATTCTCTCGAATCTTAAACCATGTGACACTAACAGTCATAAATGAAGATTTTCTGACTAAGACGGCAAGCAAAGGGCTACATTTGTAAACCGGGCTGCGAAACATTCCAATAAACCTTCTAATAATTCCATAATCCCCATTACTACATTGGAAAATAATGCTTAAAGGAACTACTTAAATAAGAGAGATCCAAAGAAAGAAAAGATTGGATATGTACATTAGGTCTCAGAAAAAGCAAAGCAATTTCTGGCCAATATAACTTGAAGAGATTTAATGATTATCCATTATAAACAACTATTTGTGGTGAATCCTTATATATAAAAGAAACGTATGTTTTACGTGTTAAGGATGTTCTCATGAACGCGACGACGAATTTCAAATCTGAATTTTGCGAGTTTGTAGAGGTTGTCAATACGGAGATTTTAAACCTATTGCAATGTGTTTGTGTGTATTGGTTCGTGAGATATACCCATTTTTTTGAATATCGGCTTTTGTGTGTATATTGTCATATATACGAAAATGGTATTGTTGTTAATATATGTTCGAGGTCCAACATCGTTTCAATCAGAACAGTGAATGGCGTATTGTGTGCAACGTATCGTGAGACATGTCAAAAATTGAATTTGTACGAAAATGATTTGGGGCTCAAACCTTAGTAGATGCTCCCATAACTGCTCATCCATATCAAATACGTGTTCCATTTGCAATTTTTTTGGCAACATGTTTTCCATAAAATCCACCTGATGGAATTTGCGCCGGAAATTTACAATGAAGCTTTAATTCATATTGAAGATCTATGCTTGACGATGGCTCCGTCTCCTAATCGATCAATGCATGATGTATTTCAATTGGAAGAAATGCAACGAATCAAATTAGTTATCCATCTAATCAACCTGCCCAGGAACGTGAATGAATCGCAATGAACGTGAAAAAATTCGGTTAAGGCAGACCCGGGAAGCGCGACATTCGAATAATAATGGTGCAAGTTTGAATCGAGCTGCAAACTAATCTAAAAATCTTATATTTATCCAGATAAATTATTATTATTATTTTGTATGATCTGCATTTTTTTCAAATGACTGTTAGCAGCTTTATAAATTGAAAAAAATAAAAATGTATGTAAAATTTGGGACAATTCTTAAGTTGGTAATTATTGTGTGAAGAGTAAAATGTGTGCAATGTATGTAAACGAAAGAAGCAATCATTAACTCCCCTAACGGCCCGTTTGTACGTCTGAACAGCTTGATCTCGGAGATCCTTAAAAAAAAATTGTACATTTAGCGAGTACAGGTTAATAATATTAATATCTTAGCCCGTTTAACTATAGCAGATTTTTTCGATGGCCCATTGAAACGCGCTGCGGTCAGGAGACAGCGGCACTCATGAAATTCTTTTCGCTAACAGTTTTTTGAGGCGGCTGAGGACGACTTTGGGATATCCCGTACCACTAGCTTGCAATAAAATCCGGTTCCTTCATAAAAAAACCAAAAAAAGAAGAATTTTTACGCAGAAATTTTTTTTTTTTACCGATCGTTCCTATGGGAGCTATATGATATTGTCAACCGATTTCGATGAAATTTAACGCAGTGCTTTATAACCTTAAAGAAGATCTGAATGCCGAATTTAATTCAAATATCTTTAACCGATTTTAACCGATTCGTCCTATGGGAGCTTTATGATATACATAGTTTACCGATTTCAATAAAATTTGGTACAATGCTTCAGACCTATAAAAACTTACAAGTGCCAAATTTAATTGCAATATCTTCACATAGAAACGAAACAACAAGTTTTATTCAAAAATCGATTTTTTGGAAGATCGGCTCTTTGGGAGCTATATGATATAGTCAACCGATTTTGATCAAATTTGGTGCAAACACTTCTTAATGCCTTGGTAACGATATCTTCATAAACAAACGAATTATTCATCTAAAACTTTTTTTTTCGAAGTTGTCTGAAACACCCCTATGGGAGGTGTATAATTTAATTAATTGTAGGATGTTTTTTCGCTAAGCTATTGAAAAATTATTTTGGTTTCTAAATTTTCAAAGCAAGACCTATTGAAAAAATTACAAATTGAAAAAAAAAAGGGAAGTAAAAAAATAATTATGACCTTAACTGGGAATCGAACCTAGGTCTCTAGACGTCGCGACATTTTTTTAATATAAAAAAATTAGCTCGATTACCTGTAGGAGGTTTTTTCGCTAGCCTATTGAAAAATTATTTTGGCTTATAAATTTTCAAAGCAAGGCGTGTTAATAAAAATTAAAAAATTAAAAAAAAACAAAAATAAAAATAAATAAATAAATAAATAATAATTTCCTCGAGTGGGAATCGAACCTTGGGCTCAAGACGTCGCGACTTTAACACTTAAGCAACTGAGTTATCTTTATGTATTGTTTTACCATTGAGGCGATTCGAACTCTGAATATTGTGAACACTTTAGATATTTATTTGTATTTATTTATTATTTATATATGAAAATATAGAAACATAAATATATATATATATACGTATGTATATATCAGGGATCGCAAATAAAAGTTATGGTTATAAAAAAAATCAAAGCGAAAAAAGTGGCTTATATGAAGATCCATGCATCAATTTATAATTTTTTTTTAGCACCTTTCGAAAAAGGGATAAATTTTTATTTTCAATTTATATCAAATAATCAAATTTTAACTCCTATTTTTAATATAAAAAATAAAATAAAAAAATAAAAATTACTGGGCAATTTTTATTAAAAAATTTTAAATAAGATTTATACAATTTTTATAAAAATCAAAAATAAATGTAATTAAACAATTTTTATTTAAAAATTGAAAATAAGAGTTACTCTGCAATTTTTATAATAAAAATCAAAAATAAAAGTTATAGCGTAATTTTTATTTTAAAAATTGAAAATAAAAATTGAATTTAAATATCTTTATCCATTATTGTGCGCTCCTTGGTTCAAAATATATTTAAATTCAATTTTTATTTTCAATTTTTGAGTGAAAAAATCAAAAAATAATAATTATTTCATGATCTTTATTTTAAATATTATAAGAATTACGGTCCCTGGTATATATATAAGTAATATAGATCATATACATACAATATACAAGACTTTACAGAGAATAAAGAAAATATAGTTAATATGGAATATAGAAAATATAGAATATATTGAAAATATAGAAAATATAAAAAATATGGAAAATATAGAAAATATTGAAAATATTGAAAATGTTGAAAATGTTAAAAATATTCAAAACATTAAAAATTTAAGAAATATAGACTTTATAGCAAATGTGTAGAATAAAGAAAATAAAGAAAATTTAGAAAATATTAGAAATATTGAAAATATTGAAAAATATAATCAACAGATGAACGCCCATGTTGGTCCGGCTACAAATCTATTTATAATGTATAAATAATAAAAAATAGAAGAATTAAGTAAAAAAAACAAATTATTTGCCAAAAAAGAATTTCATAGAGAAAAAAAAGTACTGAGAATAGAAACGTATTTGGCATCTTTACAGCTTGATATTCTTACGCAGCTTATTTTACTACGTCACGATTTTTCGTATTAAACAAAATTCGCAATTTTCGTCTGATTTCTAAAAGATTGGCCCAAATACTATATATGTACAACTATATACATAAATATATGTATATAGATTGGTTGCAAGTTGCAAAGCTGCGACAACATGCGTGCAACAAGTCGTATGGAAATGCGCTCTCATATCTTATTTGATGAAATTTATGCTTAATTAAAAGCGACACAAACGCACAACGCAGAGAGTGGAGCGGAGAGTGGCGAGAGAGAAAGAGCGGCGGTGGCGAGAGAGACATGGTTGTGAAAGACAAGAGGTTGCACAATTAATGCGCTTTTAAAACGCACAGATCGAGGCGACAGACTGACTGACTTACTGACTTGGAGCTTGACTCTCTAATTCAATTAAAGACTGGCTACAACGAAAAAAAACGAGACCTACTATATATCTGAAACTGAAACTGCCTACGGAGACAGTCCCGAAATTGCATACACACGCATGTCGGAGCCTCAGACAGTTCCGGGGATGGATGCACGTCTGATGGCTTGTCGCTGTATGTAGACAGACGACCGGCTGACGGTCGAACCAACTGCCACAATCCAGAATCCAAAATCCAGTGTCTTCTTGGCAGTCAGTCCAGTTACTTGGCTGAGAGAAAGGCGCAGGCACGTTACAAACTTTTGCACTCATTAGTCTCCCACAACGTGAATTAAGATAATCTTCAACGCGACGACGGTGAAGTAGACGTCGACGACTACAACGAAGACGAGGACTAAGCAGATGACGATGGAGACGGTGACGACGACGACGACGTCTTGGAGCTTGTTGTGCAAATGAATTGTTGCTGATTTCGTTTGAACGATTAGTGCACACCGCGACCGCGACTGGGACGGGGATCGGGACCGGAGTCGCAGCGGCTGCAGTTTCCACATTCAGATTTAGACTAGGCTAGTGGCTAGCGCTGCTGGGGAGTCGGGGCATGTTGTGGGCGCTTTTGCATTGGGTTAAGACGGAGGCCAGGACGACGGTAGCGGTGGCAATGCAAATGGCAAATGGGAAATGGTCCCGGCATGCTTAACAATTAGACTAATTGCATGGTCAGGCGCAGCAGCAGCTTAAATGCCATATCCTACTCTCTGTATGTGTGTGTGTGTGGGTGGTTGGTGTGTGTGTTAGTGGGTGTGAGTGGATGTGTGGGCGTGCAGGTGACCTTATGGCCAAACATTGCTCATACGCACTGGATGCACTAAGCGTAAGCATGCAAATTAAAGGGTGTTTATTTTGCAAGGTATTCTGAATATGAAATATGTCAATTTACATAAATAAGATATACGAGGTATAATTTTATTAATTAATTAATTTAATCCGTTGATCCATATTTTTCGATAGCAAAAAATCGCCGAGCACGCAAAACATTTATAACCTTTACGCCTCTCACAACCAAACAAAAAATGACATTCACTTGAAATTTGGTACAGATGTTCGGGAAGAGTGTACCAACACAACAAAACAAAAAATCGATAATCGAAAATACGTTGCCCGCGAAATTGCTTAAGTCACCTTACTTTTTGAACACACCTCGCATTTATGCCTAAATTAAATCTTGAAAGTACGCCAATTGTACTTAAAAATTTATTTGGGCAAAGCAGTGCTACACTGCTTGAAATTGTTAAAAAGCATTCGTTCTTGAAGAAATATCTTTAAAATATTGTTAAATATCGTTTTTCAATTTATTTTGGCCAAAACTACAAGTTTTGAGAATGAAGTAAACAAAATAGTTTTCATATCTTAGGAAGGGTAATACTAAATCGCGCGATAAAGTGGCTATCAATAAAAATTAGTTTATTTAATTTATTATTATTATTATAGTTTATTTAATTTATTAATTAATTAAACAAAAAAAAAAATGTAAGGCTGAAGGCCTACGTTGCTCTGGTTATAAAACCTTTAAAATTTTGAATTAAATTCCACTTTATAATTATATAAGTAAAATAAAATAAAACATAAATTAAATAAAAAAAATATTTATAATCATAATAAAAGTAAAAAATATAATTTTATTATTAAGAAAACTTCCAATTAAAACCCTTGAAGAAAAAAAAAATACTAAATATTTTTTATGTATATTTTTATTCTATATCTTATTTATTTTTAGTCTGTTTTTAGACAACAAGTAAATAAATTTAAAAATATATAAATAACACTGTCCTACAGAATTGAAAAAAATCAAAGAACTTTTCAAGTGACCTAGTGTACGTTGTAGGTCTTGACGAGTAGATCACGATAGCGTTTTTCAAAATTGTCTAACACCCCCAAAATCGGAAGTTATCGCTTAAAAACCGTTTTTCGGGTCTGCGATCACTCCCACTATCACAACGTCGCCATTTTTCAACCGATTTTCGATTGCTTTACGGTTTTGGAAAGAAGGAGATTCAAGCTTTAAGATGATATACATTTGTTTATACTTTATACAAGCAACTTCGTGATTTTTTAAAAGTTATCTAAGATTTACACTTTTTTATTCGATTTTCACACTTTGAAGTCATTTTTATATAACATTTTGTTGAAACACCTTACATTTTTTACATTTAATCTTAAAGAAATATTAATTCCGAGTAAGAAAAGTTATGGTTTATTAAAATCGGTCGATAAATGCTTAAGTTACGACGCTTATTGTAAACAAGAAAATTCAATTTCCATCGACAAAAAAATGTTTTAGATGGATAATTCGTTTGTTCATGAAGATATCGTAACCAAATTTAGTATAATGCTTAAGAACAATAAAAAACTTACAAGTGTCAAATTTGGTCGCAATATTTTAGAAAACAAACGAAATACAACAAATTTTGTTAAAAAATCGATTTTTTGACCGATCATTCCTATGGGAGCTATATGATATAGTCAACCGATTTTGTTCAAATTTGGCGTTTTGAAATTTTTAGAGCACTAAGGCAATGTGCCAAATTTCAACAAAATCGGTTGACTATATCATATAGCTCCCATAGGAATGATCGATCAAAAAATCGATTTTTTAACAAAATTTGTTGTATTTCGTTTGTTTTCTAAAATATTGCGACCAAATTTGACACTTGTAAGTTTTTTATTGTTCTTAAGCATTATACCAAATTTGGTTACGATATCTTCATGAACAAACGAATTATCCATCTAAAACATTTTTTTTTGTCGATGAAAATTGAATTTTCTTGTTTACAATAAGCGTCGTAACTTAAGCATTTATCGACCGATTTTAATAAACCATAACTTTTCTTACTCGGAATTAATATTTCTTTAAGATTAAATGTAAAAAATGTAAGGTGTTTCAACAAAATGTTATATAAAAATGACTTCAAAGTGTGAAAATCGAATAAAAAAAGTGTAAATCTTAGATAACTTTTAAAAATCACGAGGTTGCTTTGTATAAAGTATAAACAAATGTATATCATCTTAAAGCTTGAATCTTCTTCTTTCCAAAACCGTAAAGCAATCGAAAATCGGTTGAAAAATGGCGACGTTGTGATAGTGGGAGTGATCGCAGACCCGAAAAACGGTTTTTAAGCGATAACTTCCGATTTTGGGGTGTTAGACAATTTTGAAAACGCTATCGTGATCTACTCGTCAAGACCTACAACGTACACTAGGTCACTTGAAAAGTTCTTTTTCACTGTTGGACAGTGTAATCAGCAAAAATTACAAAATAATACTTGATGCCTATTTATTTATTTATTGTATTAATTTTAGTAATGAAGAATATGTAAATAAGGCAAAATTTTATTTAAAATAAAAATGGCGTACGCAAAGTCGGTCGCGGACGACTTTGGGATACCCTGTATGGGAGCTATATGATCAACCGATATTATTCAAATTTGTTACAATGCTTGGGTACTCTAAAAACTGCTGAATGCCAAATCTGGTTACGTTATCTTTATTAAAAAATTAAATATAGCGAATTTTGTAAAACAAAAGTTATTTTGGCCGATCGGTCCTATGGGAGCTATATGATATAGTTAACTGATTTTGATTAAATTTGGACATTGCTTGGGAACTATAACTTTCAAATACCACATTTGGTAACGATATCTTCATAAACAAACGAATTATTCATCTTAAGCTTTTATTTTTTTCGAGGTCGTCTGAAACACCCCTATGGGGGTTTCAATTAAAAAGTAAAGTTTTTTTATGTAACTTTAAAACTCTGACAATAAGTGAAATATTGTTTCTGTTCTTTCTATGCAAAAATATTGTAATTTTATGCAATGCTCTTATATTTGTTACCCATAGAGAGTTTTTTTTTAAATACAAAATTTATTTATTCCAAAATTTTTTCGCTGAATCCCAAACCGCTATCACGCCCACACTGCATGGTTTTGTTGTAACCTTTAAAAGCCCAATGAAACGAGTTATTTAGAATGCTTGTTAAGAAACTTGACCTGTTGAACTTTTTTTTGACATCGGATTTGGACTCAGCGAAACCAAAAACATACAAAAACAATCATCAGAAAAGCAGCTTCGAAAAAATATATTTTTCCAGTTTTTAAAGTTACGGTAGAATCTAGAGCCGTTGAGACAAATCTATTAGCAAATACGGAATTAATGCGAATAGGGAAACATATGCCTCGATTCTAGGATTACGACACTGGTTTTCTTCTTCAGGGTTCGTTACTTATGAAAAAGGTTTCGAAGCTATTGAACAAAAAAAGATGGTGATTTGTTTGGATTTAAGTTCTTAAGTCATTCCGGAATTGCTGTTGAATCGTCGCTTGTTGTATCAAACTATATTTTGCTACTTTTTGAGATAAGCGCCATTTTGTTGGTCCAACCTTATTATCCTAATACAAATTTCGCACTAATTTGATATATGTTGATACATTCTGTATATACCAAAATATTTTTGTTAATTACAATAATTACGGAATGCACACGCACAATGCCATCCTTAATAATTCCAAGATGGATTTAAAACTTTGCTCTATTTACTGTGGGCTAAACCATACCAAATGTTTGCACCACACGCCCAATCGGATTTCTGCGCCTCTCTGTCAAAATGCAGAACGCAACAAACACACACACACAGACACACATACATGCAACAAGGACAATACAAAGGCGACGTTTATGCAACAATCATTCGTTGAAATGTTGGCTTAGAAGCATGAAGCAAAAAGTAAAATGAGAAAACGTCTAACAAAAAAAAAAAAAAGAAGTAAAACCAACCAATTCCAATAGCTTCAGTTGCATGCAACAAACATTGCCGCAGCATCAGTGTGCGTCCGTCTATGTGTGTGTATGTGTGTGTTGCACTTTGATGCTCTTATTGCGTTTTAATATACAATAGCAGCAACAACAATAATAACAAAAGGGAGCAGCAGGCGCAAAAACTCTCCAAACGCAAATCAAATGAAATACAGACCAGACCAGACCAGGCCAAGGAAAACTCGTTGCTTCAAAAAATATACAAAAAACAAAACAAAAAAAAAATTCTTTAGAGCCGCCCATGCAATTTGCAGTTATTTTTGTGCGCCCTGCACTGCACACCCCCAAAAACTCAAAGAATTTCCCCTTTTTTGGCACACCAACACACACACACACACACATGTATACACACTCTCTCTCTCCGAATTTCTCTCACTCTCTGGAGTGCTGCCTGCCATGGAACAAATGGACGAAATGTTCCGTTTGCCTTTTTGCGCCTTGCCTTTTGCATGCTAACGATGTTCCTTCCTTGTTGTTTCTGTTGTTGTTGTTGCGTGGCATTGCCAAAAAATTCAGGCATGACCAGCCCCACGGCACCCATCCAACGACGACTCACCCAACCCTGCCCAGTCCTGCCTGATCTTAGCCAAAGTCCCAGTTGGTCAGCGCAACAACGGACTCTGTTGTTTGTTGTTACTGTTGTTGTTTTTTTTTAATACTCTTTGCGTGTGTGTGTGTGTGTGTGTGTCCTGCTGCACACAAAAATATGCAACAAACTATGTGCACACATATATGCGAGGGTGGGCTAAAAGGTAAGCGGAATAGGGAGTGACGAGCCATAGAATAATTAGATTTTAAATTGAGAGTGAAGTAAGTAGCAAGTAGCCGCCGCACAGTGGGACATATTGCAAATGTAGTGCATAGAAATTGAGACTTTGCAAAATTAGCTGAATTAGTGTACAAACATAAAACAATTTCACATTTTTGTATTGAAAGTAAATAAATGCGTTTATATTTTTATGTTAAATGTAAATCTACACTTTTTAATTAAAATTTAAAAATAAATCATTTGTTGCGCAATGTCAAAATTTTTATAAATACCTACAAAATAAATTAACTTTTCTATTATAATCTCAAGAAGTATGCATTTCAATTAATATTATAACAAATTTTTTAATTAATTTATTTTTTTCTCGAACATTATTATTGGAAACCAACCCTTAATTTATGGGTTATATTCAACATTGTATGAAACGCCAATACGCTTAAAAGACCTTTGTATGGCATCATTCAGATTGCTCATATGTAGAGAATCGTATACAAAATCACGTAGCTTATATGATATGAAATGCCTTCTGAAATCATTTGGATAGAGACATTACAGGTATCTTCTTGGACTAAGAACATCCAGGACACATGTGAGTGAGTTCGGCTGATTCTTATGCGCTTAGTATCACGATTGCTAAATTTATTCAATATATCATCTATATATGGATTGTTTAGATCCTTTTGAAGCTTTCAACGTTCGGATATGCCACAGGGCATCGGTAATCTTGCACAATAATCTAATTACCGTAAAATTTGAATTTTTTTAATATTAGACTTGACAGCTGTTCCACAGATGTTGAATGCTATAGTTTAATTCGTAAATGCATAATAGTTTGCCTTTGCTTAGTCAAAATTAATTTAATTATTGACTGAGTCCGATTTAAATGCAATGATGGCAAGGAGCAAAATCCTGAAATATATGAATTCATCGTACCTTAATACTGAAAGGTGCACCTCATATTTTTGCAGCTTGGTTTAACAGTGTTAAGAGCATTTTGAGAATTTTTTATATATTCACTAAAAATATTTGTGATAACTTATTCTGAGCTTACGGCTTCCATCAATGAGGGCCAGATCACTCGATACGTAGGAAAAACATGGCCAGACCATTATTTGAGCTCTCTTGCCTATAATCAGTTACGCTCTTTAGGCACATCGTTTTATATAACTGCTCTCCAACTTAACACTGTTTCGTAGCCGTTTACTGTCATCAAACCATCTGGAGCCAAAACGGTTTATTTGTGGCATGCAATCAAAATAATAATAACGATTCTCCTAATCATGTTAAGTTGCTCCTAAGCGACTCGTGGGATTTTAGCCCATTGTAGGCCTGTTTTAAGAGGACAGGGAACAACTTCTTTAAGGTTGAGACCGGTTTTTTTGGCCAAAAATAAAATAGACCGGCGAGAAATGTGAGTTCGAATTCTCGAGATAGTCTCCCAAAATTCCCAGCAATTATTTTGTCGATCTAAGGGATAGACTCCTCCACGACTGGTATTTTCAAGTATTCGGTTCTTGCTGCTTTTCAGCGGTTTTGAACCGATTTTAAACATCAATTAAAACGTCAAAATTTCGGGCATCCTTCAAATTATGAATCCTACATATTCTAAAAGTCTTGTCGAAAAATATTGTCTAATCTTCGGGAAAACATTTTTCCCTGGGCGCAGCTTCTAAATTCTCTGAAGGCTGCCGGATGTACATCAAGTAAGATCTTTGTTAAGAAATTGATCTATCGAAGGCTTGCTCTTACTCCAACTCAATAGCACTGTTATATCATGGAGGCTCACATATTATGACCGTAGAGTTCTTAAAAATGGCTCCATATCTCATGCTCAATAAGTCTTTGAGATACCATATTTTCAATAATTTAATTCATTTTCGAAGAATATTTATATTTTTCGATAAAAAAACTTTTTCACTATGATTACTCTCAGGCTTTGAAAATGTAAGTACACGACTTTTTACACCCTGTACTGTATATTTCATGTCGAGCGGTAACTTTTTTTACGACATTGTTACGCCACAAGCGATTTAATGCATATTCACATCAAGTACAAGAACGCAAGTATCAAAGCACGTGCCTGAAAAAATGTTGAAATATTGGCCGCTACTGTACTTAAAAAAAATAAGAAAATTTTATATTTTTTAACAAAATGTGTCAGTTCAAAATTAATTGAATATTTTTTTTAAATAGCCCTGTTACCACTTGATTAAAAAAAAATTGGTTATTATTAGGAAGTTTAGTGACAAATAAATAAGACGGAAATTACATTTTTTTTTTAATTAAGCCGTAACACGTTAAGTTTAAAAACAGAAATTCTGAAAAAAAAACAAAATTTTACCATTGCATCAAATATTGCTAAAGTCAGTTCCTAGTTCGTAATCCAGCTAGAACCTATATTAATATTATTATTATTAATTAATGTTATAGATAATTTGAATCTATTTTTCTGTTACTTTTTGTTTAAAAGTCGTATTTGGATGTTTTTACTAAAAATTTTTTTAAATCCAATTTATCAGGGCCACCCGGAGGTAGTCATGGGGACACTGGAACGTAGCTTCCCAAACCGGCCTATGTACCAGTTGGTCCCCCTAACTAGCATGTAGTTGGTAGACCAACTTAGCAACTTCAAATGACCAAAGCTGCTCTATTTGCATACATTGCATACTTTTCTAGCCCGCCCTCGTATGGCATAAGGCAAATTGTAAAAGAAAATGTAAATGAAAAGAGTGCAAAGTGAAAGCTCGAAAAAGAAAGGACACAAAAAAAAACTAATTCGATTAATCATCAGGCTGGATGCCAGCAGCATAGACAGACGCTTGGACAGCCCAAAAAGAGTGGAACTCTCTGCTCCAGCTTCAGAGGACTCATCAACGTTCTGTCCTGACATGGACATACAACATGCAGCTGGGTGGGATTGTTGTTGGCTTTCTTGTTGCCATTTGATGCTTGGCCTGGTTGGGCTTGCTGTTGATGATGACTGCCGCCAAAAGGAAGACTCCAGCCAAAGGCTATAAAAACCAAGTGCATGTGTGTGTGTGTGTTAGTGGAGGCGTAACATTTCTAGAACAGACCCGAATAGTGCATACTAGATGGATTTGGTAGCTACGAAATGACGAGGATTGCCTGCAAGAGCAATTTGAGAAATAAGTGATGAGAGATCTCTTAATGTGAAATCTCTTAGAGCTCAGTCATTTTGCTCCTAAAAATTAGTTAGTTATAGATAGACATAAAAAAAATGCAAAAAAAATACGGAATGATCCACGAACTGAGTCTCTCGTGCTCCGCTTAACCTAATCACGAGCTCTATGATGGATTAGAATAATGGTTACTTACATATTAGTAGGAATACAATGGGTACAACAATTAGAGGAATGTTGTCAACCCATGTAAGCAACGAGAGACTCACGACCATTCGCGTTAGACCCCACTTCAAAAAAACCTTTATATTCTGCGTCTTAGCGGCAACAACACTTGTGAATTGTAAGCCGACACGAGCAAAAACTTTAAGCTTATTTAAGGTTCATTTCGAGACTTGGGGTATTTCAAGGGATTTGCTTATAAAGTTTCAGCTGCAACGTGGCACATTTGCAAAAGGTATAGCCAACTTTTAGGTTTAGAATTTAAATCTAACTTCATTCTCTATGTCTATGTCATGCGAGTTTTGGATTAGAAGTGTACTTATATGGCTAGGAAATGGTATGGTCATAGTTTTTTAACTGCTTATACGACTACCATGCGATAATAATGCTTTGAATAAAATATTTCTTTTAAGTGTAATGAGCTCTATATTCGATACATTTTTTTGAGTATGGAAACAGAAACTATATGTCTGGGGGTCAATATAGGAAGGCCAAGGTAGATAAGATTATATAAGCAGCTTGGCACCAGGCTGAGCTCATCCGGAGACCCAGAGTAGGGCTGGGCTGTGGGTGTAAGTAAAATACTGGCTGGGTACCCAATTTCGCCTAAACATCCTGCTTACTGAACCATTTTGAAGATCAGATTAAAAGGACCAAGTTTTTCTTGCTTAGTATTATATTAGATCTTGTTATCAGAAGACACTAGTAAAATATAAATTTAAAATATAATAGTTTAGTAAATTTTTTAATAATTAAGATGGTGAACCAGCTCCAGCTGATATTTTATTACAGATGCTCAGCACTACAGCACATTGACCTGCTATTGCTGAAGGTGTTGAAAAAGATTAAGATGAGCAGCTTCTGTAAAACTTCTTTGTGTTGGATAACAGCCTTAAAAAGAATGCATAGCCTAAAACAGTTTGAGTACCGAGTGTTAAAAAACTAAATTATGTCAATATCCAGCCCTTTCCACCGAAGTACAGCACGAACT